>BTPG01000002.1:220665283-220689349 GCA_036245525.1 Semisulcospira habei | reverse complement strand
TTCTGTTCATTTGTCAGTACACACAGTGCTAAATGTTTATTTGAAAGAACTAAACACATCTGAGAATGTTCACAATGGAAAGCCTTCAACTTTGTTGAGATGCTTACCAACTGGAAACTGCTCCGTATTGTGAAAGTGTAGGTTGTTAGATTTCCTAATTTGCAGTTTAAGAAATTAGGTTCTAGTTTCTTTGAGTCACTGAGTATATCTGTAACTAATCAGGATGACAAACCAGTTCTTATGCATGATTTTAGTGTTGTGTTGGAAATTAAATAATTTTTATTTTTGTTTATAAAAAATGATGTGTGGTGGTCCAAAGTCGAGAATCATACCAGTTGGCATGTCCAGTAACAGAATTGAAAGATTTGGCAGACGTACAGGATTTTGAGAAGGAAGGGGGATATTGGAGAAAATATATGGTTTTGAACTTGATTCAAAATGGCATGTACAAGAGGAAAGTAATTGTTGACATGAAAGACGGTTGATAAAACAGATTCCTAAACTTGGTCAGCTACGTGGATGTTACTGTACCTACTCCACCTGTAAATAATGTCGCCCTTACAACTTAATACATGTGGGAAATAAGTGGGTGGTTTCACCTGTACCTGTTCCACCACCCACAATTGACTGGGACATAAAGTTGGAATTTATTAGTCCTTATGTATACACTGATGATGAAGGTCGCCTTAGTGTTTAGGAAAGGTTGTTAATTCTGGGCCGCTTATTGTAAGCCTTGTTCCAAGCTTTTGCCTCCACGACAACATAGCCAGAGACACTGAAAGTTGAAGAATTATGAGAGCGGCGTGTATATACTTACTAGAGAGACAGGGATATCTTTGTGATGCTTACCAACTGGAACTGCTCCGTATTGTGAAAGTGTGGTTGTTAGATTTCCTAATTTGCAGTTTAAGAAATTAGGTTCTAGTTTCTTTGAGTCACTGAGTATATCTGTAACTAATCAGGATGACAAACCAGTTCTTATGCATGATTTTAGTGTTGTGTTGGAAATTAAATAATTTTATTTTTGTTTATAAAAAATGAGTGGTGGTCCAAAGTTGAGAATCATACCAGTTGCGTGTCCAGTAACAGAGTTGAAAGATTTGGCAGACGTCCAGGATTTTGAGAAGGAGGGAGATATTGGAGAAATATATGGTTTTGAACTTGATTCAAATGGCATGTACAAGAGGAAAGTAATTGTTGACATGAAAGACGGTGAAAAACAGATTCCTAAACTTGGTCAGCTACGTGATGTTACTGTACCTACTCCACCTGTAAATAATTCGCCCTACAACTTAATACATGTGGGAAATAAGTGGGTGGTTTCACCTGTACCTGTTCCACCACCCACAATTGACTGGGACATAAAGTTGGAATTTATTAGTCCTTATGTATACACTGATGACGAAGGTGCCTTAGTGTTTAGGAAAGTTGTTAATTCTGGGCCGCTTATTGTAAGTCTTGTTCCAAGCTTTGCCCCAGACAACAATAGCAGAGAAAAACTGAAAGTTGAAAATTATGAGAGACGGCGGTATCTTCTTACAACTAGAAAGGGTAGATCAGATACTTCTGTTGTGTTTATGCCAGCAAGCTTAGTCGTGGCTAGAGAAGCGGCAATAGTATTAAATAAAAAAAAATATTTGTGAATAAAAAAAAATGGTAAACTTCTATCCACAACTACCGTCGCTTGAGCCGACTGAAACAAATGTGATGACTAAAACAACACTTGCGCCTGATCCACAGATGCCAATTGCTTCAGATAAAACATTACAGGCAGACGCATTCAGATTAAATAATATTACAGAAGCTTTGAAATATTTGGAGAGTGAGGAGGCGAAATATTCACGGTGCAAAAGACGGTATAAGACCGTTTTTAATTCTGTTCAAAACACTTCTATGGCTATTGGTGCAGTTTCAGCTTCATGTTCTGTAGGGGGCATTGTTTTGTTCGCCACAGGAATTGGGAGTTTGGCTGGAATAGCAATTGAGGGTCTAAGCGTTGCTACATGCCTAGCATGCTTTGGTTTGGAGGCCTTGAACAAGAGGTTTCACACGAAATTAGAAAAACATGAAGCATTGAGTACTTTGGCGGGTGCAAAGCTGAGCAGTCTTAAACTTATTATCAGTAAGGCATTGAATGATAATTGTATTAATGACGAGGAATTTAAACGAGTCCAGGATGATTTAAATAACTACAAACAACAAAAGTCTGAAATACAGAATAAGATGCGTAGTCAATCTCCTGTGAATGTTGAAGAGCTAAAAGCCAGTTTTTTAGCGGAAGGAAAAAAGATAGGTGTTCAGGAAACCACAGAAAAGCTACACAATCTTTTAAACAAATAAAAATTGGATTTGGTAATCAATCAATATTTTTGTCATATGCTTCGCAGAGAGATGACACGTCAATTACACCACTTGTGCCTGATTATTTAGCCCCATCAGCACCACCACCTGAGTATTACTGAGAAAAAAAAGTTTTTTTATTGTCCTTGTATCTTGATAAATCTGTCTCAGTGTCTTGGGACTTGAGTCAAGTTGTTGTAAGAACTTAGGGTAAGTACTTGTAAGAACTTAGGGTAAGTACTTGTAAGAACTTAGGGTAAGTAATTAATAAGTTCTTATGACAACACACTTAAAGGTTACCTCTGCAGGTTCCTAAAAGTTAGTTGCAACTTGTTAATAAGTATTAAGTTTCACTTGGCATCACTTGATCAGGTTAATGATTAGGTGTTGTCAGAGACAATAGTTATACACCCCCCACCCCCCTCCAAAAAAAGCAAACAATGTCTCTCTCAGTTGGCTTATTAATATCATGCTTCACATATTTCAATTGTGGTGTCATGTTCAATAACCCTGTCCTTTTAAGCAAACAAACCTGACACATTATTGGCGATTATTGGCTTTGCAGTAAATTATAAATCACACACCCTGATCAAGTAAGAGTTAAATGAAACATCAGACATAACATAGACAGTAACTTGATAATTTTACCATGACTTGAGCACCAGAAAAAGGAAGGAATCACCCCTTATTTCAGATTACTTTTTCCTTTGAGTACAGGTTTATACAAGGGAAGTAATTTTGTAAAAATTTCAGCAAGACAAAAAAGTTACTTCCCTTGCTTTATTAAAATTTGAATTTGTTGAAGGGTGTACGCATAATTGAAAAAATTAAAAATTCCTTCTTGCATATCATGTCCAGATTAAATTTTTTTATGAATATCATGTCAGGTGTGGTGCATACCGATCTGATTGAAAAGATTTTGATCTCAGTTTCAAAAGGCAAGCTAGTCAGAAATGAAAAATGTGAATAATTGTAGGCCCTTTGAATTTTTTTTTCAGAACAAGTCTATTCATAACATACCTGAATTGAGGTAGAGGTTTTTCAGAACCGGTCAAGCTTAGACATGAGGTGTCGGACTTTACCATTATTTGGTTCCAGACCTCGACGACTTGACCCATGACCTCGACGACTTGACCCACGACCTTGACCCATGACCTTGGTGACCTTGACCCATGACCTTGACCCATGACCTTGATCCATGACCTTTGACCTTGACCTTGGTGACCTTGACCTTTGACCTTGACCCTTGATGACCTTGACCCATGACCTTGGGCCATGACCTTGAACCATGCCCTTGGTGACCTTGACCCATGACCTTGACCCATGACCTTGGTGACCTTGACACATGACCTTGGCCCATGACCTTGACCCATGATCTTTGACCTTGCCCTTGGTGACCTTGATGACCTTGACCCATGACCTTGATCTTTGACCTTGCCCTTGGTGACCTTGATGACCTTGATCCATGATCTTGATCTTGATGACCTTGACCTTGGTGAGAGATAGATAATATGAGACCCGTAAGATAATCAGATCAATAAGGCCGCATCCGTCATGCTCGTCACTTTTTAAAATCAAAGGGTTGATTCGGAAATAACGAGGGTGTAATGGGGGCCAAAATTTTGATATTAAAAATGGCGTAAATTAATGACGGATGCGGCTCTATTGAATTCATTGTCTTACGGGTCTCATATTATCTATCTCTAGGGTTGGTGTGGAGCTGAGTGAAAGGGGGGGGGGATGGGGGTGGGGAGGGGGGTGGGGGTGGTGGTGGTGATATCGTGGACGTGACAGAAGCAGACCCCACAGTACCGCGCAACATGCTCGACTTCATACAGGAGGGGAGGGGGGGGGGGGGGGACTGCCCAGGCTAGTTACGGCAGCCAGTATAAGGTCATTCACTCATGCGTTTTTATGGCATATACTGATACAATGATGAACAAAGTTGCTGTAAAAGTCATCATTATATCAACAAAATAATGATTCATTTATTTGTTAGTTTGTTCCTGATTCATTTAATTATTTTTGTTTTTTCTATTAATTTTTTGTTCTGAAATGTGGAGAATAACCCAAGAAAGAAAGAAACACGCTTACAAAAGACAGTTACAACACAATTTATTAATATTTTGGGTATAAATTGAACCTAATTATCTAAATAGACAAACAAGAATACACTTCGCTACTTATTGCATCGGTGCTAGACTTGGGAATTGAAGATTATGTTACAGTGCACACCGGTGAAACGCGAGAATGTGAAAGTGATGGCGCCGATCACCAACCCTCGAGAAAGTGCTATGTGTGGGCATGAACTACAAGGACCATGGCGAGGAGCAGGGTGTGCCTGTATATATATCCAAGATATATATATATCATGTCACTTCCTACAGTTATCACTTCTACATGCACCGATATAGTAAGATAAGTAGCGAGGTGTATTCTTGGTTGTTTGTCTAGCTTGAAAAAGTGTTTTTTATCCGATATATTAATAAATTGTTTTGTCAGTAACTGTCTTTTCTAAGCATGCTTCCTTGTTTGTTCATGTATTCTCTGTGTTCTACACACTTGGCACCTTTTTGATCTGTGTGTGTGTGTGTGTGTGTGTGTGTGTGTGTGTGTGTGTGTGTGTGTGTGTGTGTGTGTGTGTGACTGTTCTCAAATGTATATAAATGTGTATGCCACTCATGAAAATTGAAACACACATCATTCAACTGCAAGTCTTTCCAGCAAATAAACCATGACATGGCCCTGACACATTGCACAACAAGATATGGGGCAAGCATGATATATATGGATCGAGGCACCAAGCTATTAATTAAGTTTAAACTGCATGTACATGTATAATTAACCCATTTAACCTCAACACCATACAGAAGGAGTTGGATCGACCATGTTTATTCAAGAGTAGTGCCATATTAGTTAATCAGACACTACCCTTGAATTATCATGGTCGATCCATCTCCTGCAACTGGTACATAGTGGTTAGATGACATCTCTAAATTCGGGAAATATGGCCATAGGGTTAAATGGCCAGTCTGCCCTCATGAACTGTAATATGATCTTCAACTGCCAAGTTTCCCAAGTTTAGGAAATGTGACTTTGTAACACTGAGTATGTTAACAGAGCAGAGAAGAACCCAACAGAGAAAGAAGTATTTTTGTTAACAGAGCAGTAGAGAATGGGCGAGATGTTGTGAAGCATGAGAATGTGAAAGTGATGGTGCTGATCACCAACCTGGAGAAGGTGCTGTGTGTGGGCATGAACTACAAGGACCACTGTGAGGAGCAGGGGGTGCCGGTGCCTGATGAACCAGTCATCTTCAGCAAGTTCAACAGCGCCATCATCGGCCCCGAAGATGACATACAGTATCCTGATGTTACACAGGTACAGTTGTTCTTGCGTATATAGTGGACAAAATGTCATGGGACCAGCACTCTTTCTTCATATCTGCAGTTTTTAATGCAAGGAGTAATTTATATGCAACTTTTTTTTCCACCAGTCGCGACCATTATTTTTGCTGTGTATTATAATACATAGCAGAAGCAGTGGGGAAAAGGTACATTGTTTATATTTTACTTTTGTTATGAGCGAAGTTGACTTTATATATTTTACTTGAAGGATGCCACCATATTCATTTTTCACAATCAAACTCAGTATTGACATTGAGGGCAACAAGAGTCACAGTTTGATAATATTATATCCTCGGGTTCCTATTATATTCTTTTGTGTTTTTTTTTAAAAAAGAACATGTGGTCTTTTTCTTCCCATTTTTTTTAAAATATTGATTGAAAACATTATCTTTATTTTCCCTTGACCTGTTTACTTGCTGTGTCGACTACAAGTGTTTCTGTTTTCTCAGAAACTTGACTGGGAGGCAGACTGGGAGGCAGAATTGGCAATCATCATTGGTTGGGCAGCAAAACATGTCAAGGTATGTGGGGTGAATAACTTTGAGGTTTTAATTTACTTTTCTGGCTGTACTTGACTTTTTTCAGATGAATATTATTAAGGTTAATGAAGAGGTAGGGAGTGGGGCAGATGGGGAGGAGGCGTTGGTGTAGGGAGGGAATGTCTTGAATTCAATTGATGACATTCACTCTCTTGGCTTGTCAGCGTGTGATTCACATTGGTATAGTCATCAAACTTTGATAGCTCTAATTTAAAATTTTGTTACTTGATTTACAAACAAATTTTCCTGATATAATGATGGTTATCATTATGATGTTGGGATGAATTTGTTACAAATCACAAGCCGTGGACATTCATTCTCAAGCTATCCCCTCCCTTTTTTACATTTTGTCTGATCTGTTTCGCAGGAAACTGAAGCCATGGACTATGTTTTTGGCTTTACAGCTGCACATGACGTCAGTGCCAGAGACTGGCAGGCAAAGAACGGGAGACAGGTGTTGCTGGGGAAGTTCATGGACGGCTTCTCTCCTCTTGGTCCTGCCATTGTAACAAAGGATGATATAAACTATCATGGCCATTTATGGTACAATTCTAAAAATTCTTTGCCGACCCTCACAGTCTGAAGCTGAGGACTCGTGTACAGGTTTGTGACTTTAAAGCCGGTTGATGTCATCCTAAGAGAGGGACACCACCTGGTGGAGGGGTTTACCGCAAGCCCCCACAATTTATACAGGTGCTAATCTACAGTTTGTGGTCATTTTTCATGTACACTTATATTTACACTGATGGACACACTCATCTTGACACTGATGGACACAGTCATCTTGACACTGATGTGCACACTCCTCTACACACCCATTTTTTACAACTTGTGCACCTATTTTATGTGTGCATGCACACTCATTGCTATACAGATACACACACCCATCTTAATATCTACACGTATTCCCATACTTACACTGGCATGTGCACCCATTTTTACATGAACACATGCACACACGTCTTTGCACAGACACACACCCATCTTGACGCTTACATGCACACCCATATTTACACTGGCATGCACACCTATACATGTACATGCACAACCATCTTTGCATACCCACCTCAGCACGCACTCATTTTTGCATGAACATGCACACCCATCTTTAAGCTGTCAGGCATGCCCATAATAACACTAACATGCACATCCACTGTGGTGCACTCTTTTTTTAACACAAACAAGCACACCCACCCTCACTTTTTGCACACCCATTTTTACACTGTCATGCACCTCCATCTTTGTGTTCACTTGCACACCCATCTTTACATTGATATGCATACTGATATGCACACCCATCTTTACACTGATACACTGTTACGTGGTGGGGTCGTAGTATGGTAAACACACCAGACGCACGCACGTAAGGTTCTTTTAAATAAACTTCATTCAGCTGCAATCCGTCACACGTGGCTTAAGAATGTAGACAATACTGGAGTAACAGTTCCAACAATATTTTAATTCAGCGATGCGATCTCCACACAATGCATTTCCAAATGTACCAATACTGATACAAAGTCTCTTCTGCAAATGTCCACACTGACGACACAATGTTTCTCATACAACGTAAACCACACCGTTATGCTGTGTCTCTCACAATGTACACCCTATACGGGCCACGTACCTACGATAAACTGTGTGTCTCTACAACTGACAATGCAAGACAATGTATATATGTGCTTCCCAGCACCAATCTTTTATAGTATATCCAATTTTCAGAATAATCCAAAAAAATCATTCAACGCAACCAATCAGAATGGAACCCATAACTGAAACTCATAAATATTAATAAAGAAAGAATTTTCTGGAATAACTACAATAGGCTACAAAAATTTGGCTGCTCAATTCAGCCCCAAATCCCAATATAAAATGATGTCTCACAAAAGTATGGTAGGCAGTTCACGACCTAGTCGGAATCTTCCAGAACTTTCACGATCTTTCAAAAACCGTACTGACTGGTTGCCAACTTCACGCGAACAGTAAACAACTATGACTCGTCTATAAAACAAAGTAGCGAAATGTTTCTTACTCTTCTGATGACAGGCGTACGCGGCCACAAGACAGAGCAACCTGCTCAAAGGTTCTAATCTATACTCCGCGAATCTACGCAAAACAAAGATCGACGGCTATTCTCCGTGCGACTTTTCTAGAAGCTTCCGGTTAAACTTAGCATAATAACAAAGCAAATTCCGCTCAACACGCGAACGAAAGAAAATCTTACTAAAAAGGTATGTGAATCGTAACCATGATAGCTCAAATAAAAATCAGATCGTTTCCTACGATTAACACATGTATGCTCTCACAGGACAACACAACCACAATTGTAACATACACACCCATCTTTACACTGACATGCACACTCATACTGACTCTACCATGCACACCCATCTTTACACTGACATGCACAACCATCCTGACTCTACCATGCACACCCATCTTTATACTGTTATGCACACCCATCCTGACTCTACCATGCACACCCATCTTTACACTGACATGCACAACCATCCTGACTCTACCATGCACACCCATCTTTATACTGTCATGCACACCCATCCTGACTCTACCATGCACACCCATCTTTACACTGACATGCACACCCATCCTAACACTACCATGCACATCCAACTTTACACTGACATGCACATTTATCCTGACTGCCGTGCACACCCATCTTTACACTGACTTGCACAGTCATCTTTACACTAACCTGCAGACCCATCATTGCATTTACTTGAGCACCCATCACTTGCACCCCATTTTTATACCCCAGTAGCAAAACGTCTTTGGGCCTACAAGGGCCACAGTGGGCCTGCGTACAGCTGTGCGCGGGCCTACTGCAGCCATCATGGGCCTGAGCACCTTTACTTACTAGGTGCTGATATGCATACCTATCTTTACACTGTCGCACACACCGATTTCCACATTGATCTTTATGTTCATTTTTTTAAAACATGCATACATTTGCATACATGCCAACACAAAATTATGCCTTTAATAAATGTGTGCATGGGAAATTTTGTTCTTTTTTACAAGATGTTGTGGAAGTGGGAGTTGAGCAGATCGGGACACTAAGGAATGGGATTGTGTGAAACAAGATCTGATATTTATCATGGTAGTTTGCTGACTCACCTAACCCCCCCCCCCCCCCCCCTTCATCTTTTTCTAATATTTCTTATACAGACTTATTTTGATTTAGGAGCTTTGATATGTTTTCTTCTCCTGCTTTTCTTTTCTTAACCCAATAATTGTCGGTAGCATTTTTGTCATGATGATTCCTGCAGAAATCATTGTGACAAAAACCGCTACCAACAGCCAGAGGATGAAATGGTAAATCATGTGTTCACAATATTGACATAGATCTGTAATTGTTTAGAAACAATTGAATTCAGTTTATTACATTTAGTATCAGGATTTTTATACAGTGGACACGTAAAGGGAATGTAAGCTGCTGAATGTATCCAGCTGCAATTACTTCACAGAAATATGATTTGAGTCAAACCTGTTTAAGGTGTCCACACAAGGACTATCAGAAAGTGGATGCCTTAGACAGCCCCAGTAGCAAAACGTCTTTGGGCCCACAACGGCCACTGTGCCCATCTTGGGGCTGATGGTCATTGCTTACTGCGAGGTAGGGAATCTCTTAATTTATACAAGGACGTTTAAGTAACAAAAAGAAGATCTGCTTAAACAGGTGGTTGCTTTGACAGGTTTGACTGCAGTTGTGTTGAGTTTATGACTGCTATCCCAATGCGCAAAAGGCCATCGTGCCAATGTCGGCCTGAGGGCCTTTGCGCATTGGGTATTGTATGTAACCATTGTCCTCGATCTTCATTTTTGTTGCTCCTTTTAGTAATTAATATTTGAATAAGCATATATGTATGTGTGTGTTTAAGAAATGGTTGTGGAAAATAAATTATATCAGTTCACTATGACTATTTTGCATCTATGGAATAGTGTGTGAGTGTGTGTGTGTATAATTGGAAAGAAATCATGTCTTTCTTAACTCATTCAGCCCGACGCACATATTTCCCACATTTTGGAGGCGTCATCTAACAACTATATACCTGTTGCAGTAGATGGATCGACCATAATTCCCGGCTAGTGCCAGATTAGCTTGGCGCCTGTCAGTGCCAATCTAATCTGGCACTACCCTTATCATGGTCGACCCATCTCCTGCTGTAGTGTGTCAGGGCTGAATGGGTTAATTCTATCATAGCATGTGTGTAGAGGAAATCTACACTGTGGCCGTGCGGGGAGGAGCGGGTGGCCCCTGTAGGAAAAGGAATTGGGATACAATAAGGGAAACTGGTACAAATACAAATGTCATTAGCATGAAAAGGGGGGGGGGGTGGAGGTGTGGCATTTGATCACATCCAACCTTTTACAATTTAGTATAATGGCGGGGAGACAGATGGGTATAGTTATAGTTATGACACACATTCTTCCCATGGCCATGAGTGGCGGCGGGTTTGCCGGTTAGTTCGGGTTTAACGTCCACAGCACCGAAGTGATAATGGACGGCCCTGACGGGCAGGTTATGGGGGACAGGGAAATGTATTGCCTATGGAGTACGACCTGAACACTGATCAACTCAGGCGCACTGCAACTGTGCCACTTTGA
This sequence comes from Semisulcospira habei, assembly GCA_036245525.1. Taxonomy (NCBI): domain Eukaryota; kingdom Metazoa; phylum Mollusca; class Gastropoda; family Semisulcospiridae; genus Semisulcospira; species Semisulcospira habei. The sequence goes on along the minus strand of BTPG01000002.1, from coordinate 220,678,440 downwards.
TTTACCAGGACCTTTCAACGAAATCCGTTTTTTCCCCCTGGATTGTGAGTCCAGCTACCGGGGCGGGAACGGGATTCGAACCCACGACCCGGCGTGGGTTCGAATCCCGTCCCGGCCCCGGTAGCTGACTCATGGACGGGGGGGGGGGGGGGGGGGGGGGGGGGGGGTGGGGTTTGTCGCGAAGTTCGTTTTTAACTGACTCTCTTTGTCGAGCTGGCTTATCTCCAATTGGTTACAGGGTAGCTTTAGTTCACTAGCAGACGATAGTCTCCATCCATTTTATCGCTGGACTTTGCGCCTCAACTTGTTGAAATATTATCAGGTTTACTTTGTTGCGGCTTTTCGAGGTGACGTTTTTCAGAACGCCTAATAGTTGCTTCGTTTATTCAGGCCAAAGTGCAAAGGTTAGCGGTTATGCTCATCAACCTTGTGCGGCTAGGTAACATCCAACTAGCGTCTTCCATTCTGCACTCGGCCAAGTCTCGGCTTTTGGTACCGCACAAGAGATTGTGTTTACGTCACGCTCGTGAAGCGAGTCAGGCAGCTGGAACCATGCGTTTTGTACAGTTTGACTGGAACGGGCGGAAAGCGGTGGGTGTGGAGATGACTGAGGGGGGTGATATCGTAGACGTGACAGAAGTGGATCCCACAGTGCCGCGAAACATGCGGGACTTCATACAAGGGGGACTGCCCAATCTCACCGCAGCCAGAAAGTGAGATTAAAAAAAAATTAATTCCTCATTAAATTATCAAATTACCTTATGACGCCAAATTTTATTTGCATAATTTGCAAATTATGTACCATTTATACGCAGAAGAGTCCCTAAAGACCTGACTGAACAAGTAATTAAGTTTCATTGATTTTGGTTTTGTTATTGGTAATTGCACAGCAATTGTCTTGGTTACATCCTGGATATATATACTAGGCATGCCTGGAAAATGTAAACATAGTTTAGTGTCTTAAACGTCAGACACCATAACTTCAAGAAAACAGTGAGAGTATGCCCCTAATATGAAATATACATGTATGGGGACATAGCTGAGAGGATTAGACGCTGCACTAGCAGTGAAAGTGCAGGTTTGAATCACCTGGCAGGAATGGGATGTGGATTCTGCCTTATTCCCATCACGTCATATTTATGTAATGACTCAGGTAGCTGTGCCTGTCTTACCTTCATATGTACAACATGAGCAATCTTCAAGTGCACAAAATACCATCTCTACTGTTCGAAAGAGAAGGCCCAATTTAATAGGGTTGGTGAAATGGAAAACAGAAGAATGTTACACGCACTGATAATAATACCAGGTGGAAGTTTGCACATGAAGTAGTGCTTGGTAGCAACTGGCTTTCACTGCTCCAGCTTTCAGATTTTCTTGAGCATCTGTCTAGTTTGAATATATTATGTGCACCATGGAGGAGGCATCACAGATAGTGCAGCAAGTTTATGTTTAAAACGTCTCACACCTTTTGAGAAGCAACAGCAGAAAAAACTTGTTTAACTCATTCAGCCCACCCAACGCATGTATTTCCCAAATTTTGGAGACGCCATTTAACGACTATGCACCTGTTGCAGGAGATGGATCGACCATGATAATTCAAAGGTAGTGCCAGATTAGCTTGGCGCCAACAGGCGCCAAGCTAATCTGGCACTACCCTTGAATTATCATGATTGACCCATCTCCTGCTGTTGGGCATCAGGGCTGATTGGATTAATTTGCTAGCTATATGTACAAATGATTTGATTTGAACAATCTTGCCTTTACTGGAAAATGACTTGCTTATCATACTTGACTTGCTCCAGGTGGCGCATAGGCCTGCAGGGTAAAGCTGTGTTCCTATATAGCTAGGTGAAAGCACCATGATCGTCTTGTTCTATACCTGCGTATTTCTCTGTGGGCTGGTGATTGGGTGCCTGATAGGCGGGGGCAGGGGATCTAACTGTTTGTCTGTCCAGCGCTGTGATTCCCCTTGGTTTGTATACAGTTCGACAGGTGACATGACCAAAAAAAGTAGATGAGCAGCAGGTAAAAAATTGCTTGGTGTCTTTTCAGTGGCATGACAAGCGACGTCAAGCCCCTATTTACATTTTTTTAGAACTGCCGCGATTGTTGTCAGGTACTTCAGGCTCCCTGCACTGTGTGATTGTGGCAGAATTGCTTTTGAATTGCTGCATGGGGAGACAAAAATTTGTTGCACCGCTGCCATCTGTCATGCTGCTTTTGAGCTGATGGAAACACTCATTCTTTATTTCTATGTTCTCGTTTTGTGTTACTGTGCCACTGCTTTCATGTCACTGTTGCACTGCTGTTGCGTCGCTATATGGAAACACTTCATAATTCATTTAGCCCCATTGCCCTACAGGAGGAGATGGATGGACCATGATAATTCAAGGGTAGTGCCAGATTAGCTTGGCGCCTGAAGGCGCCAAGCTAATCTGGCACTACCCTTGAATTATCATGGTCAGTTCATCTCCTGCAACTGGTACACAGTCGTTCAGAAATGCTTTTTTAAAAATGTGCCCGTGGTTGATCTTTCTTTTGTTTTCAGCGCTGTAAGCAGCGGCCACTTTATCCTGAAGCGTGAGAACGTCAAGGTGTTGGCGCCGATCACCAACCCGGAGAAGGTGCTGTGTGTGGGCATGAACTACAAGGACCACTGTGAGGAGCAGGGGGTGCCGGTGCCTGATGAACCAGTCATCTTCAGCAAGTTCAACAGCGCCATCATCGGCCCTGAAGATGACATACAGTATCCTGAGGAAACGCAGGTATGCATATTTCCCGTACCCATGAACTGAAGTTTATTTTCCTTTTGAGACTGAATGGCAGTATGCATTTAGTGTTTTGTTTCAGGGTTTTTCATGTGCAGAGCAGGCACATCCTGAATAGGTCAGGATGTTAATGCAAAGTACGAACAGTTAGTTTCATCTGCTTCATGCCTTGATCACTCTGCAAGACTTGTCAGATTTGCTGATATAGAACTACAGGTATACATGGCTGTATCAGTTTGTGAGTTTTGACATTGTGCTTAGGATTCACCCTGCATGCGAATTTTATTTTATTACCTTAAACCTTTTTCATTCTTATAAACTAAAATTGTTGATCCATCTCCTAATCTGTAACGTAGCCTTCATAAGACAAGCAATTTTTAAAAATCAGCCTCAGGATGTCATGTGTTCAACCAGTAAGCAATGTCAAATGCCAGTGTCAAAGGCTGACGCTAGCTGTGGATGGTCCATGCACAACTGTGTATGGCCAACTACGGCCAAAATAGGCCCAAGGATTTGTTGATTATTGATTAAGTTTGTTTGATTTTTTTTCCAGCAACTGGACTGGGAGGTGGAGCTTGTTATCGTCATTGGCAAGACAGCTAAAAATGTCAAGGTTTGTGTTCTTTATCACCATTTTTAGTGCATCAAAGGCGCTATGTTTATCAAAGGGAAAGTGGCTTAATTGTAGAACCATTTTGGTTTCCACTGTAACAGTGTGCAAAATGCAATCGGGCTAAGGTCGGCTGCAGTTGTCCCACACACAGCTGCTGCTGTTGACCGAAGGGTTAAGGGTTAAGAGATCCCAATCACATGTACTCTTTCTCTTTCATATATTACCAGATGACATGCACTGTAAATTATGGAGTGTTGCCATATTTGGCAAACTGAAGTCTGGCAGGTACCCAGCAAGGAACGGTCCTAGGGCCCATGACGGCCGCAGTGGGACCACGCACAGCTGTGCGCAGTCCCACTGTGGCCATCGTGGGCCCGTAGACATTTTGTTACTGTTGTAGAGCTATACCCCATATGGTGCTTGTCATCTGGTAGATATTCAGAGTAACTTATAACAAGCATCAGATGTAACGTCACAAAAATGTGTCCTTAGAATTTTGTTAAATATCTGAGGATCGTAGTAAATAACGTAACCCATTAAAAAAAAAATTGTGTTCTCTAGGAAGAGGAAGCGATGGACTATGTCTTTGGTTTCACTGTTGCCCATGATGTGAGCGCCAGAGACTGGCAGTTTAAAAATGGAGGACAGTTCTTGCTTGGGAAATCCATGGATGGGTTCTGTCCCCTTGGGCCTGTCATCATTATGAAGGAAGATTTGAAAGGTACCTGCAGGCACTTCAAAAGTTGTGAAAGTTGATTACCAGACAGATGGAAACCTGCAAATTCAAAATGATGAATAGGAAGATTTAAGTATTTCAGAAATTAAAACCTTTCTTAAACTAATACTGTAGAAAAAATGGATTTTGTGTTTAGTTTTAGATGGGTGTGCAAGTGGTTTTTCTAATGGGTGTGCAGCTGGGTGTGTCAGATGAGTGTGCAAATGGGAGTATTGAATGCAAGTAGGTTGTCAAATTGGTGCACCAATGAAAATTGAATACTTATGTTACAGGCATGGGAATTGTCCACGAAATTCCGCGGGAAAAAGAAATCGTGCGCGAAAATAAAAAGGCGTTTCCGCGAAAAACCATTGCGGGTAGCAAAACGAGGCAAAGCACCAGTTTTATTCCGTGACAGATTATGACGCGGCAGGCTGTGTCTGTGGCCTGTCTGAGTGCGCGGACCGAATTTAGGCGGGCAGACCCAAGGTGCCCCGTCAACCCCCCCCCCCTCCCCCCCACTGTTTAATTTTTTGGTCCTTGCGGAAACAAGATCTAGCGTGGTGGGGGCCTTTTGTATCAGGTTCAAGGTCCCAAAGAAAATGTTGCCCCCCCCCCCCCCCCTCCCCTGGAGCCAAGTGATCCGGCCTTGTTCTGTATCAGGTTGAAGGTCCCGTTTCAGATGATTTTTGCTTGGGTAATTCCCATGCCTGATGTTAATACCCATGTACATGAAGTCACCAGTAAGGTGGAAAGGGGGTTAACCCATTTTGCTCTGATGCACTACAGCAGGATATGGATTGAACATGATAATTCAAGGTAGTGCCAGATTAGCTTGGCACCATCAGGTGTCAAGCTAATCTGGTATACCCTTAAATTATTATGGTTGATCCATTTCTTGCAAGTGATACACAGTCGTTTTGTGACATCTCCAAATTAGGAAAATTTGAGAAATGTGGCTTTGGTGTTAAATTGGTTAATGTAGTTGTAATATTAAACTTTCTACTGGATCTATTTTGTTCTGTGAGCAGATCCACATAATCTAAAGATGTGGACTCATGTCAATGGAGAAGTCAAACAGGACAGCAACACAAACCAGCTTGTCTTCAAAACATCACAGTTAGTCTCCTTCATATCAAGGTCAGCAAGTCTTTGGCTACATCACACATACTTCCTCTTATTTTATCTTGCCATATTTTATTTTACCTTACAAGTACATCACATACAGCAGTTTAAGGTGATTTTATTAGTTTTACCTTTTCTATTGAATGTTATTATCTTGGCAGAAAACGGTGTATATTTTCCTGTACATCTCATCATGTACTTTTGACATCAGTATGTGCTGAATTAATTACAGCAAAGAGGGGGGTCATATATACATACATACAACTGGTAGCAGAAAATATATAATAAAGCAAGGCTTTTTCAGGGGTCCGATCACATTTGCTATATTTATTACAAACTTTAGATATCATAAGATAAAAAATTGGGTCCCTTGGCATTTTGTTATGTCCGATATGTTCTTTTTCTTGTTTCTTTGCAAATATCAAGACTTTGTTTGCCAGTTGTCTCTATTGTTTGTATGGTGTAATGCACAGATTCATGACGCTTAAGCCGGGTGATATCATCTTGACTGGCACACCTCCAGGCGTTGGTGTTTTCCGCAAGCCACCTCAGTTTTTGAAGGTTATTTTTTTCCTATATTTTTACATATTATAAGAATTGTGTATTTTTTCCTTATTACAATGTACAACCAACCAACTTTATTACATAGAGCTCTGTCTTGCAGGAGATAGATCAACCATGATAGTTCAAAGGTGCATAGCACAAGAATGCCTTTGTGCTTAGAAGCAATTCAGGCTCCCCCTTGGACTATCATGGTCGATCCATATCTTTGTTTTGTGTCTCAGAGCTACATGCATTAATAGATTCACTTTCAGAGCCAAGTAGTCCCAACCTAGCATTTTCTGTGGATCAGTATTTGCAAGATGCCATTTTTGCACTTTGCCGGAAAAGAAGTTTGAGCAAAGAACATTTGGCCCTGACATGATCATGTTATATTTTGTTCAAAGTTGGTGCCAGAATAGCCAGGAACCTCTCAGCGCCAGCTGATATGGCACTACCCTTGAATTGTCATGGTTCTCCAGAACCTGCAGGTGACCACTACCAAATTTGAAAATCTCAGCATTATGGCTTGATCAGTGTCATAATTATTTAGTGTTGTGGTTTACTTTGTGCCAGAAGAATGAGAGAGAGACAGATGAAACATAAAATGCTGATGTTCTTTTGCTCTCTTGCAGTGTCTTTTATGTGTAGTAAAGTTCTTCACTTTTCTTTGTTCCACAGAGAGGAGATGTGGTGGAGGTGGGTATTGAAGGAATCGGCACTTTGAGGAACAAGGTTGTGTGACACAAGATCCAGTATCATGGTGAATGTAATAACTGCCATTAACCCTTTGGCTATCAGTAGCAGTTTTGTCACGATTCCTGCTGAATTTCCTGCTGGAATCATTGTGATAAAAAGCGCTACAGACAGCCAAAGTTTTTTTTTTTTTTTTTTTACCAGGTGTACCAAATGTGTTAGTATGTTTTTATACATTGATAAATTTCACCATAAATATTCAGAAAGCTTGAAGAATTGCATTATTGGAGGCAATGAAACAGATCGAACCTTATAGTCATTTCAGGTAAATAAATTGTCAGAAATAATAGATTTATATTATTCTGAGCAATTTTAAGCATTAAGCAGCACTGGAATATATTTAAACAGTGGATGTTGTGACACATTTTATCCATACAAATGTGTGTGCTGACCTGTGATTTTGGACCTTTTGGTCACAGACCAGCACTTCTCTAGCTGTGAAGGACCTCTTATATACGTACAGTCTCCATACAAAAAAATGTACACATTGCCAAAATCATCACTATTGACGTTTTGAAATATTGCTGGCTCTTAGCCCAACAGCAGGAGGGACACATGTAGGGAATTTGCAGAGAAAGGGAGCTGTGACTAGTCGTCTTTACAATATTTCATGTCACTTAACATGTACTCCTACTGTTGTGAGATTGCCAACAATGATGAAGACGTGTCATTGCTTCCATAATTATTCTTCCATTCCTACCCGCTTGTGCATGCACATCAGGGTTAACCCCTTCATCGCCAGTGATGGCAAATGTTTGTGTCTGAAATCTTTGTTGGTTTGACACCAAAGGGCCCCGGCCTTCCAAGAAACATGGACACAAAGTAGTGTCAGCAAGAGTAACAGATCCAGACGAGGCCTTGCACTTGCTGGGGCTCATTGGGATCTATGCCTTTGGCAGTTTGATTTTGTTTACCTTTTCTTGGCAGTGGAAGGCTTTACTCTTTGTGTGTCGGTAGCGGTTTTTGTCACGATGATTCCTGTAGGAATCACCTGGACAAAAACTGCTACTGACCCACAAAGGTTTAATGATTGTTTTATCATGTCCACATTTTTGTCCTGATTATGATGTGCTTTTTTTTTATTTTCTATTTTTCGGATTGAGAATCGGTACATGCTTACAGTTGTTAACCCATATCATACAGAGGCTAAAAGCTTCAAATGTGTACACTGCCATATGCAAGCTACATTATAGTACTTACAGATAAGGATATAGACCAATGGCGTTAGTTCAAGGGTGTTGCCAGAATAGCTTGGCGCCTAGAGGCACCAAGCTATTCTGGCACTACCCTTGAACTATTTTAGTCGAACTTATTTCACACACTGGTGTATTCCGAATGATAAGGGTTAAACAACTGATTCAGTTATGGAGCTTCTCAACCATGGTTTTCACAACAGGGTTCTACGTTTTTTACTATTATTGCCTGTTCAACAATATAATAAGTGTTTGTCTGTAAGGTCCAAAATCACAAACCAGCAGACATGTCTTGATTCTGAGGTGGTTTGGCATTAGGCGCAGGTGCAATTAATTGAAGAATTAAAAATATTGAATGTTTCAGGTCAGAGTTCATAATTAAAATCGCGCAATACGTTCTTCCTTGCAGATAAGTACATGTACCCGATAGGCATGTTAAAAACTGTCATTTTTTAACACATTCTGCTCCAGGACCAAAATTCGCAAATTTTGAAGTTACCCCCTGAAGACTGTATTACACTTCTGCGAACAGATCGAGCGTGATAGTTCAAGGGTTATGCCAGAATAGCTTGGCGCCTATGGGCACCAAGCTATTCTGGCACAACCCTTGAACTGTCACGTTCGATCCATGTTTTGCCGTGGCCGGCGTGTCGGAGTTGAATGAGTTAAGGATTGTTTTTTGATGTCGTCATTGATATTTGTCTCTGTTTCACTATCCTTTCTCAAGAGTGTGTGTGTGTGCGTGCGTGTGTCTGTGATTTCTTTAGCAACGGTGCTCGATGTTTGCAAAAGAGAACAGAATTTTAGTTCAAAACAGCCGTTGACTTCATGAAAATATTACAATTGGAGCTGGGGTCAGCTGCATGATTTAGCTTTGTCCTGCGCCAGCAACTAAGCAAGGAGCATCTTGCTTAGTGGCTAGCGCAGGACTAAGATCACTCATGCTTTCTGGCCCCCAGATGTTTTGCCATCTGGAAGCCTCTTTTCTAATGAGTCCCAACAGCTTGAAGGGGCTCGCGAGGATCTATGCCTCTTGCGTGTAGAAGGCTCTTAGTGAACAACCATGAAACTTGGAGATGATCAACAACTACACAGCAGGAGATGTTTTTCATTCTTGTAAAGTTTCAGCAAGTCCGGTCTTGTAACATAATAAATATATTCCTTGCAAGTTTCAAGCGTATAAAGCTACCAAGGTGACTTTAAGCCTCGGCATGTTTTACAACGTAATGGGAACGGTCAGGTGTGTTACATCCTTATCAAGTTTCAACACGTCCAATGCTTTAACGTCATAAACATCTGGTGTGCAAGGTGGCCGGAATTACGCGGGTATATCATCACTGCACTCCCAACCCCGTAAGCAAAACGTCTTCGGGGCCCACGACGGTCGCAGTGGGCCCGCGCACGTCTGTGCGCGGGCCCACTGCGGCCGTCATGGGTCTCGAAGACGTTTTGCTACTGTGGAAGCGTCGGCCACTGGAGATGGGTCTTTCGTGATAGCCAAGATAAGTGCTTGCTTAGGCACAAAATAGGCAATAACTAACCTATAGCCATGCGTTTTGATTACCTTCAAAGCTTCCTGAAGAAGAAGACGGGGCACTGAAGCGTTTTTGATTAACCCATTTCGCACAAGTTACGCAGAATTATATTATAAAAAGCTTATGATATAGTGACCCTGATACAAGTACAAGTATTGCTCTTTAATTTAAAACTTTAAATATTTTCAGGTACATGTAGTTACATTATATGTAAATTGTCTCAGTTTCAGCAGATGTGGAGGCAATGCCTCAAATCTTGTCTATTAAATTGATATTTGTTAATCACCCTACCTACCGATCACGTGCCAGAGTACCTTCCCAGTGACCAAAGAGTTTTCGGGCCGATGTCGGCTTTCGTTGGCTCTCGCACAGCCGTGCAAGGGCTAGCGTCGGCCTGAAGGCCTTTTGCTTTCAGGGTTCTTCTTCTTCTTTTATCTTTGTCTTCACAAGGACCGCCTATCTTTCACTTAAAGAGACTATTTCAGGCTTTTGCCACTTCCGTATTCGTGTGCGCACAATATAGGACTGTTATTATGTCTGCACTGACTAATAAAATCCAATGACAAAGTCATGAATGTTTTTGTTCGTGCTTAGTGATTTGTGTTGCACGAAGAGATGCAGCCGCAACGTGTAAGCAAGTCATGTCCGACTCGTTCTAGTCGCTGACACATTTGTCACCAGCAGTTGCTGAATTAGTTCATGGATGTCCTAAACTGCACACGCACGCAGTTCAACACCAGGGATGCAACTAGGCATCGGTCATAGTCCGATTGCAGGGCTAAAATGTTTGATTAACCCATATCATACTGAGGCTGAAAACTCGAAATTTGTACACTGCCATACGCAAGCTACATTATAGTACTTGCAGATAACGATAAAGACCAATGGCTTTAGTTCAAGGGTAGTGCCAGAATAGCTTGGCGCCTAGAGGTGCCGAGCTATTCTGGCACTACCCTTGAACTATTTTAGTCAAACTTATTTCACACACTGGTGTATTGCGAATGATAAGGGTTAATGTAGATGCCAGTAGGTCAAATGTTATGTTATAATTGCCTCAAAGCTGCCTTTGTCCGATCACTTTTCTGTTGTCTTTGACTTCGTATTTTACAAAACACGTTAGCATTCTAAGTCGGCATTGCACGCAGTGACCCTGCGTATCTACTGTACTGACGAGCAAAAGAAACGCGACGTCATTCTAGTCATTGGAAACATTTCAGACTGGAATGATGTCGCATTTCTGTTGATTGTCAGTATTAAATTTCTATATGGCGGACATAAGGTCCTATTCATGTTGGCAAACCCAGGACATTTGACCCATCGGTGTGAAAATGTCTTGTTGGATCCCTGCTACACTACCTACGCAAAACAAAAAAAGAAAAGCAACACGCGTTTGACTTGTGGGAGTCGTCTTCATACTGTTTAAAAAAAAAAAAAAAAAAAAAAGATGACGTTAACACCTAGTATTAAAAATAAAAGACACACGAACTGAAGCTGATATGCGATTATTCATACATGCGTTCCAACAGTTCGACCGCAGCACAGTCCACCTATACCATCCACAAAGGTGCATTCACCCGAGTACATCTATCCATCTCCGTATGCACCTACACGCGTGTGCATCCGCTCATCCAGTCATTCGAACTGATGTAACTCGAATGCGCCTATTTACACTCAGGACGAAAATAGTTCAAAGTAGATGAGACGGCAGTGTCGGAGAAAGCGCCAAGCATTCTATTCGGCTTTATGTATTGAGAAGTACTATACGAAAGCATCCCAACTGATGCGCAAAAGGCCCATCGGACTGACGTCGGCCCTCGCACAGCCGTGCGCGGGCCGACGTCGGACCGATGGCCTTTGCGCACTGGGAAACACACTATCGACCATTACTTGCGGATTTCACCTCTCGGGCTTGGAAGCGGTGGATTCGGCAAATAATTCCGGCTGTCTGGTACTTGCACTCTGGAGACCATAACAAGCAGATGTCCTTGAAGCTGCTCGACTGAACCATGACCAACCATCCTTTCGGCGATGACGGTGTACATGGCGGGTGCCCAGGATTTGTGGCTGTATGATGTTCTGTATCTGACTAACGGCAAGGTACTGAACAAGTACATAGATTGGACACAGAACTGCTACAGTTGATATCAGTTGAGCCGTAGAAATAGGCGGAACCGCGTCTGTGGCTGAGCATTAACTCATTCTACCCCAAGCCCGAAATCCCCAAATTTTGAAGTGTCCTCTGAAGACTGCAGTGCAGGACACAGATCGACCATGATAGTTCAAGGGTGATGCCATCACCCTTGAACTATCATGGTCGATCTTTATTTTGCTGTGGTGTGTCTGGGGTAGAAAGAGTTAAGCATCATCGAGGTTTTGAGACGACGCTCACTGTGCCCAAGAACAACATTTTTTATTGTGGCAGTGCGCAGAAGGTCCTCGGGCTGACATCGGCCGCTGTTGGCCCGCGCACAGTCGTACAGGTCACAAATGACCTAATCGTACCCGACAGCCGAGACAATCTGTAGGCTTGTGTAAATACCGCGACATAAAAAATACGATTATTAATGACAAGATTGTTTTTTTCGTAAAAAAAGATTCAGTTGTTTTAAGATTAACCCATATAATTCGTGTAATTAATCCCCAAAACGTGAAAATATATATTTTTAAAATATTTAATTATCGCTCAAAACGTTCTAGAGGTACAATGCTGGTTAACGAACTCATTCAATGTCTCCTTTTTATCTAGCTATATGCAACATATCTAGTAAAATTTTAAAAAATACGACTCCAATGTGGATCAACCGGTTTTTGTGAAACGGCCATTTTCTCGTCAGTGAGCATCTTAATAAAATTTGAAAATCGAAAAAAAAAGGTCTCGAGATAATTCTTTTAGGGACAATATCATACAATTTCAAGCTTGTCCGTCCTCAAAGGCGGGTTCTAGTCGCTGTCACACACACACACACACACACACACACACACACACACACGCACACGCACGCGCACGCGCGCACGCGCGCACGCGCGCACGCGCGCGCGCACGCACGCACGCACGCACGCACGCACGCACGCACGCACGCACGCACACACACACACACACACACACACACACACACACACACACACACACACACACACACACACACGCGGCTCTTTGGCGCCAAAAAAAGACGGTTTTCTACTGAGCAATGTTTGCGTAGCTAGACGTGACGTCATTTTATCTTCTTACCTCTTTGCCAGAATTTCTGCCCCGCACGCCAAAAACGTCATGTGCATGCTCCGGAATGCGCTCCGACCAGCCCCAGTATGTACCAGTCACGAGAAAATTACGAGGTAGAAAGAAAAACAGAAGATAGTGGTAGCCTTTAAAATAGAAACAAGGAATGACGATTCGGATCAAAGATAGTCCTTCTTCAGGTGACATGGAAACAAACGTAGAACAGAAAAGAACACGATAGAAAGAAAAGACGTCATCCTGTATAGAGAGAATTTAGAATGACGTAAATAAAATAACACACACACACACACACACACACACACATACATACATAATGACGCAAATACACATGCACAAAACACGTAGCACAAAAGTTACGTCTACATACATAGACGTCGCTGCATACATTCGCATTCACTCGTGCCTGCTACCGCTCACGTACATGCACACACACACACACACACACACACACACACACACACACACACTCAACGGTAGCATCCAGTATCAACAGTGAGGTCAAGTCTGAGAAGATTGTTGTTTTTTTTTTTTAATTAATGAGAACATCGACGACTGCTTGGGCGTCACCTCAAGAAGCATGACTGAAACACTACAGTTCATCAACTTCATCTCATCTTTTCATCCGTCTCTCCGATTCACGGCGCATGAGATTTCCGAGGAGTCTAGTGTGCCCT